>VZUI01043618.1:0-22258 GCA_013401135.1 Cettia cetti | reverse complement strand
GGACATTTTGTCCAGAAGGATCCCATGAGAGACAGCATCAAAAGCTTTACAGAAATCCAAAAGCATAACATCAACTGGCTTCCCTTGATCAGCTGGGTGGAAATCAGGTTTGATAAGCAGGACTTGGAGCTCTGCTGGCTGTGACCTGTGGCTGTCTTGTCCTTCAGGTGCTTTTCAATACCTCCCTCAATAATCTTCTCCATAATTTACCAGTTACTGAAGTGAGTCTGACAGGCCTACAGTTTCCAGAGTCATCTTAATTGCAATTTTTGGAAACTGGGACAACATTAGCCAGCTTCCAGTCAACCAGGACCTCTCCAGCCTGGTGCATCTCATCTCCAATAGCCAGACCACCAAGGCAATTATAGCTCACATCTCACATCCAAGAAAAACTAAGAAGATGAATGAATAAAAATGTTGAAATATTAGATCATCATCAGAACAATGAAAACCCCAAACAGAAACAAACAATGTTATTGCCTTTTTTTTTTTTTTTCAACTTCAAGCTGAAAACCTGTTTGGGCCAGAATTCTTTGGAATCGTGCTTCTGAATGTGCCTATAGTTAGGAGATAAAAAAAGAGGCGTTAAAGCTGTTAGGAGATGTGATCATCACAATGAGGGACTGGTTGCAGCCTGCAGGAACCTGAAAAGAAGCTGGTGAGTGCAGGAGTTAGAAGGCATTGCTATGACAACAAAGCAAACCACCCCTGAAGAGAATAGAAAATATGTACAGCCATGCCAAGATCATAAGCAAAGAAAAGTATATTCTAAGAGGAGGCAAATGAAACATTTACTTGGAAAACAAAATTATGCCTTTAGCATGCTTTCTTCTTTATGCATGGCACCTCTTCAGGAAAAGCATGCTTTTAGAGGAGGGAAAGAAACTTTCACTAAAGCACCTTTTTTCCCAGTCCTTATTCTTTGAGGAGGTAGCAGAAAGATCTGTGCTTTAGCTTTGCACTCTCACATTTTGGTTATCTGTGATTGTTTAAGTTATCCGTGAGGAGGTCTCTATGCTTTTTTCCAATCAACACTTACTGTAGTTCTGAATAAATTTAATTCTAACTTTCTTACCTTTTCTCTCCTAATAAAATCCATCACATTTACCAAAAGACACTTTTTTATTCACATTCGAAGCTCAGGATACTCCATGGAGGGTTAAACCTAGAAATTCCTCCAGCATTCTGGCAGAGAAGTTTCCATGTTCTTCTACAGCTGCACATAAGTCATTAGCAAGATCAGCCCAAGCAGTTTTCTGGACCATACCAAGCAAAAAGCTCCCTGGTGACACTGATGCTTGATGACAGTCAACTCTTGAAATCAGAGCCAGCCTGGATGTTGACAAAATGGTCCACACTTTGTGTGCTCAGCCAGGAGGGGGAAACTCCTCTGTTTCCCAAAGTGAAGGAGCAAATGAGCAAGCCAGAGGAATTCACTAGAGCAAGAGCCTGCTGAAGAGGTGGTGAGCAGCATCCAGGTTTGGTGGCAGGGAGCAGAGCTGGGCAGTTTTGTGCACAGGAGTCTTCTGCAGAGGGGGTGTCCTGTACTGAGGAATTGAAGAGATACTGCTTGAAACAGAGTAGTATCAGGCCTTACCTGGACAGTCTTATGGTGACTTTTGAGACTTATCTTCTAATTTGGCTCTGGAGTGATAGGGCAGAGGGTGTCTTATGCACAGGCTCAAGTGAGCTGACCTCTGTCTCTGCAAGAGCCTCATGATGCAGCCCCCTGCCCCCTCCTGAGCAGTTCTGTACCACTTTCTGGCATAAATACCTTCCTGCTTCAGCCTCAGAGGCTCCATCCCTAGCCAGAGCCTGGAACACAGAGCTCTACTGTTAAAAACGCATGCTGTACCCCATAATACATCTAGAACATCAGCAAACCAACACATGAAAAACGCTGTCCTGGGCTAGGAGGTATCTTACACTAACAACAACAACAAAAGAAGTGAAACTGTCCTTGCCTGTACTCCTGCTGTGGAGGGGCGTGGGCTGAATCCCCTAACAGACACACAGCCTGTGCCACCAAAGGGAATTTCAGCCTACAGCAACGCCACCAACATACCCAGACATGCTAAACTGTCAGAAACACTCATCTGTCAGCACAGCTCTGTCTACACCAGCACCTTGCCAGCAGTGGGGGAGTTCATTTCTTTCCACACCCTAGAATTACATTGGCAAACTCTGTAGGTTACACTAAGCCACAGAGGGCAGGCCACGTGTACGTACACTTTATTGGCCTTCATTTGATCCTGTGCTTTAAGGGCAGCTGGGCTTCCTCTCTTTCCCACTAAATAGTAATTACACCCATTGTTCCCAGTGGGCAAAGAGACCCTGTTCACACATATCCAGAAAGACAAGACATGTAATTAACACCTTGCTGGGATAGAGAGCTTTTGTTGAGATTAGTCATTGCATGTCTTGCCGCCTGAAAACAGCGCTTCTTGCATTCGTTTCACCTCGCTTCCTCCCTGCCTCAGAGCTTACTCCTTGCTTCTTCCCAGGTCATTGTGCATGCCTGTGTCCAGCAGCAGTGCTTGGTGAGCTGAGGCCAAAGCTTCATCCCAGTATCCAGATCAGGGGCTCCTGAATTGCTGCCTGCATCCCGTTGTGTACGTTGCTGGGTGCTGTGGCTGTTGCTGCTGCTGCCAATCCCATTTGCAAAGAAATGGCCAAGGTTTCTGCCAAAGATACAAGGCAGAGGACAGGTCTCCTGCCTTGATGCTTGGGCTCCAGGAAGAAAGTGAGGTTACATGCCATGGATGGGCTTAAATAACAGTTCATTGCTCTCCTCTTCCTCCCTCCTCTTGTTTGTTTTCCTTATGCCATTTCCGTTCTTGCTGAACATCCCATTTTCACTCTGCATTCTGTCCCATCCCTAGTACTAGACTCCACTCTCTGCTGATCAGTGTGGTGCAAAAATCTCCTTTTTGTGAGTGTGTGGATTCAGTTTTTTCTTTTTCCCTTTAGGTTTCATTTTTATCAAGCCCTTGGTTCGGTGCTATCAACTGAAGGATCCCAAACAGGCTGAAGACTGGCACAAAGGGGGGAGCAGAACAGTCACAGTTTTGGGCAGAAAGGGGGGGCACGGAGCAAGAGGGGATATGCTTCCCTCTTCTAGAAGCCATCTGCCATTAGATCAGCTCAAGTTCTCTTCCCTAACTTTGCCATTTGTTTTACTAACAGTGATTTGGGTGGCAGTGCTCTGAGGAGGTAGGGAAGGCTGAACTGCAACATTTTGTCAGTAATAATATTGCATAGCTACGATTACAGCAGCAAAGAATCACTTGGTTTGGGGGCCAAAACGGCATAGCTAAAAGCCAGAGCAGGGTCTGTCTTTATGACATGAGCTTCTCAGGAAGAGAGCAGGAGCTGCAGAGTAGAAGCAGAAGCACTGAGGAACAAGAGCAAGAGCTGAAACCAACAAATTTGTCACAATCAGTACAGGTTTGGGCCACTGAGTGTCAAAGGAGCAGCTGTGGCTACTGCCTTCCAGCAATAGCTCCCAGCAGCAGAGCTACCACCACCCAACCCACAGGCATTTGCATGTAGCCAGCATTTCATCATTTCACTTCAAGCTTGGTCCAGCTGGTACTACCTGATTTGGCAAGGTCTTTGCAAGCCCAGGGTGATATTCTGCCCAATGACAGCTTTAACCATAAATACCCAAAGCACCAGACCAGTACAACCTGCAAGGAGCACATATCATCTTAAAGATACCTAAGCACCAAGTTCCTTTCAGGGTGCCAGTGACTGCTGCCTGTATTAACATGAAGCTAGAGGCCAGTTCTGTATCAGAGCACTCTGAAATCTGTTGGATTAACTTAAAACCCCTTTGTCAGCTCCATAAACTAACATGGTGCACAGCTGGGTTGGTAGCATATAACATTTTCACTGCCTCAACATAGATAAAGCAGCACTGCTTCTTTGAGGAGAAAAGGTCTAAAAGAGATCATTTCACATCTGTACTAACTTAATAAAACCAAAAATAGCTGTGTTTTGTAAATGGAGAGTGCAGCCACACTCATGCAAGCCTGACAAACTAAAAACTTCTGTAGCACACAGTTCCATCTTCTTTTGCAGCCTCTAAATCCAATGGCATCTGGTTGCCTTGGGGTTTCAGCCCTTCCAATTAACTAAAGAGTTTTATCTCCCACTGATGCAACTGAAAGGTGATTCTGTGATCACATGAAACATTAATTGCTCTTTTTTTCCCCCTTGCCATAATTTAAATAACATCCAGTCCCACCCTACCAAAGAGCCAGTGTAAGGAGCTTTACAGAGGTCTGTCCTTAGCACAAGGAGACTGCCATCAGGCAAAATAAGCAGCAAGTTCTTCTAATACAACTTGCAAAGGTTCTGTGCACTCTGTGTGACAACTGCTGTATCTAGATGGTGTAGAATGTTTCAATGGATTTGACACATAACATTTTGTTAATGATTCCTGGTTGCAGACCTCAGGTGCTGTGGAGTAGCATGAAGACCCTTTGTGTATATACCCCACCAAAATTGGTAGGACCTAGACTAGCATTTAAAACCACCATGACATCAATATCCCTAAAACACATAGTGGTATTATTGAACTATGATTTGAAATGTTATTGTTAGAACTAACTAACTAGCTTAAAGCCTGATGTAGCAGAAAACCCAAACCATAACAAACCAGAACAAACAAACAAAAAAACCCCCGAGCTTCAGTTCTCCTTATTTTCTAATGCTATGCTCAACAATATTTCAGCAGCTGCCTCTGGAGAGGCTAAAATATCACTGCAAGAGTCAGGCACTGCCAGGAGAAGGACACAGAGTACTGAAGATGCACAGTACTTCCCCAGCTTCATGAAGGGATCCAGGGCAGCAGCCAAAGGAGTGTGATTTTGGATTCTTCTGCAGCATCAAGTAAAGAAAGCTCAGCAAAGCCCAATGGGACAGGCAAAGGCAGAAAAAATTTGTCCCAACTGCTCTGGACATTCCTTTCCTACTTTCTGAGGAAAGCATGGGAGGTCCCTAATCTGCTCTTGCTGCTAATGGCTGGAGATAACAATGGCTGTAGTGCCTTAGGCATTCTTCTCCAGGATCTCATCTCCCTTGAGTGGGGACAGTAGATGCATTTCCCCAGGTCCTCAGGCCCTTCTCTGGATGAAAAGTTACCTACTGTCCCAGATAACTCAAAAGGCCAGCTCAGGGAAGTGTGGCTTAACACTGGAAAAGGCCCTGCTGTGAGGAGACAGGGAAAGTAAGATTAAAGACAAAAGCAGCAGCAAAGCTGGACCACAACATCTGATTGAAATCTCAGCTTTTACTCACACTTTACTGAAACTTTCCCCCACTTCCAAATTTTCTCATGACAGAGTGAATTGCTCTATCAACAAGTGTAAAAGGAAATGATTAATTTACCCCTCCCATCCAAACTGATTAGCAAGGCTTCCATATCTTCAGGACATGCGTAATGAATGAGCTTCCTGTGATTATAGCCAGGCACACCGAGAGGACCCTGGTGTTGGCATTCATGTGAGGACCACACAGAGTATCACAGACAGCACAACTTCCTAGCATGGTGAATGGTAACCCCTGTAGTCTTTGACCTTGTAAACATTCGTAATCTGGACTAAAAAATAATTTTAAAAATCCCTGTTTCACACCACACCATGCACTAGACTAATGGGAAAATGCTGGAGTCCTGGATTCCCTCATGCAGACCAGAGCAAGGGGAGCAATGCCAGCCTGGTCTTCCTTTACAAAATGTGAGGCACAGCTTGCTGGGACAAACACAAGAGGAATCAGAAGCTTCTATCTCTCCAAAAGACAAAATGCTGCCAGCAATTAATGGATGGTATCTTGCTTTCTTACACAACAAGCCACACTCCCAGTGAGACGGGAATTCAGCGTGCAATTTCTGACAGCTTCTTCTCTTGTGGTGGCATGATTCCCAGTTGCTGATCTTACCATGTGCCAGGCAAAAATCTGTCCTCCTGCTATCTTTGGCCTCCATGCTATCAAATGCTGACCTTGATTCAGAGCTACTCTGGTCTGAGTTAAGTGGCATCACAGCCAGACAGCAGGGCTTCTCTGCATTCATGTATTCCCTGTTGCTAACAAGGATGGGAAAACCAGGCTGGGGATCCAAGCAGGGACTTGATGGTCACCCTTCTCTGTTCTGTCCTTCAGGTCAGATGTTGAGCCAAAGCCTCTTCTCCAGCTGCTTTCAAGGTAGAAAATTTAAGCTGTCACTGTCACTCTCAAGAGAATAAAGAGCGAAGCTCAGCCTTAGCACACAGGCCAGCATCCCCCTTCCCCCTGGAGGAAAATGGTTTCTCTGTTAAACTTTCACAACTAAACCCGAAACCCAGAGATGTTTGTTTTAGGTTTTGTTACAAAGCTAGAACACAGGCCAAGTTTGGGGAAAAGAAAAAGAAGAAAAAAAGAATCTGGGCAAAGTTTCAAGCATATCAAGACCGATTTATGGTTTTGAGTGGAAACCCTACTCAATTCACTACTTTCACAGAGGTTTGATCTGAAACCAGGCACAATCTGGCAGCCTCAAGCTGACTTTTGCTTCAGGTTACACTGAAAATCAAACCCAGCACATCTTCCCAAGTACCCAAGCCCACAGGGTCCTTATAAGAAGGAACAACTCACTATCACCAGTGCTCCAGAGATCCCATAATTGCACTGCAGTACCTACAGACTGGTGTCACTCCAATCTCACATGAGCAATGGATCTGCCATCAAAACAATACTGGAATATATGGTGATGGGTTTTATTATAAAATATGTTATACAATTCAAGTTCTACTCTGTAATCTTTAATTTGTTGGAGTTTTCCCCCCTGCATTTCCTTTAATTGTTTGTTTTGCTTTTAATCTCTTTATTGCTTTGGTACAATTGGCTTTTTATCAGATTGCAGACCAAAATTCTGGTGGTCCTGGTATCAAAGATGGTAAGTTGTTGCAGCAATTGAGAACACTGTTGTGGCACTGATAGTAATTCACCAATTTTACTGAGCAATAAGGTGCATGCCTTACTATGTGCACGTACTGCATTATCTCTGAGCTTTCTCTTCTTCTGCCTGACACTGATACTTGTGGATTTGTCAGACCTGCTTTCAAAATATTAAACAAAAATGTCCATTTGGAAAAAGTTATGGCAATTGTGCTGTTTTTAGATGGACAGCACAGGAGCCAGCATTTCACAGAAGCAAAAGGAAAGCTAAAGTAAATAATGAAGCACCAAATTAAAGAAATTCATTATTTAGTGATCCTGTGCCTGGCTTCTACCACTATTTCACATCGTTAAATATAACTTCTTGCCTATCCGTTCCAGCCCTCCATTTTCCAAGTCCTACTTAACACCTTGTGGATCCAGACAGTGAGGGTTCAGGATCCCTGAGCCTGAGGATATGCTCCAGACACAGGAACATTCACCACTGACAGCTCGAAGTCAGCACATCAGTGTTAGGGCCGTGCAGTCCGTGCCTTATACAGATGTACTCGTGTGCTTGAATACACACTGGGAGTAGATTTCCACGGGATTAGCCACTGGGAACATGCACTAAGTGCATGCTTAAGTTTTTGTGGGGCTGGCAGCCCTATCTATTAACAAAAGAAACAGATACATAAATACTGCTTTGCACATATCCAGTCCCCCATCCTAATTCTTCGTGTTTTAATCAGATTAAACTTTGCAGAAACATATTATTTCATGATAAAAACACCATGAGGAACAATCCTCTGTACAGGGTATCAAAGAACCATCTTGAGACATGGCTGCAGTTGAGTTGGCACGGAAGAGGTAAAGCATCCCAGCCACGAATCCTCCCCAAGCCGGCAGGAAGCCACAGGGAAGTTCGCTTGCTGGAGCCAGGCTCCTGGAAATGTGCTGCTCTCTGTAGTGGTTTCAACAACAACAACAAAAAAACCAACAAAAAGTATGACGGCAAGTATGATGGGCTTAGCATATGAGTCGTTCTCCATGCTGCCCGCTTGCTTTGCTTCAATAGATGCAGGCAAATTGTTTCGTAGCCCCCTTTTTTTCCCAGGTCCCGGCAGAGCTGAGCCTCCCAAGCAGCCTTTTCCCAGCGGGAGGACAGGGGTGGAGCTGCACATCCTCCTCCAGCTGCAGCTGCGCTGCTCCAGTCTCTCCCACCATCGGGCCGCACAGGTCCCTTGACCTGCTCTCTTCAAAATCTGCTCTTTAAGCCATTTGTGGTGTCCATTTTCACCTTTCTGTGACAAGGAAGCGGAGAGAGGCTGTGAGCAGCAAACATCCGCCTGCACCGTCACAGGCTCGTCCCGCACGGGCAGGAGGAGCCGGATGCTTTGGCTTCCTTCTCCGGGACACCTTGAGCCGTGACAGCCACCTCCGAGCAGTTCTCTGAGCTGGGGGACCAGCCAGTGGATTTTGCCTGCAATTCTTCACCTCTACATGGGCTTTGTAGGGGGTTAAACCCCTAAACTTTGTAGGGGAATTAGTGGATAGTCCAGCGCTGCCAAGAAATCTGAGTAAGCCCAGCCCTGGCCAGCCAGAAGGCAGTCTGTGTTGCTAGTTCTTTATGTATTTCCCAAATTTACCAGTCTGGGTGATCTTTTCAAGTGCAAATCACCTGAGGTGACTAAGGTTAGGAATGAGTTTCTAGATTTTAATAACAACGGCCAGCTTGTGCACGGAGCTGCCAAGGAGCAGACCAAATTCCTCCCTAATATAATCCCAATGAAAGGAAGGTTATTCCAGCAGGGGTAATTCTTACTTCTTCATGCTAGGCACACACCATTTCTTAAAACAAGTTTTCTATTCACATTTAAAGTATCCTCCTCCGAAGACAAGTGAGTCAGGCAGCCACGCTGTCTACTAAGGCTGACTGAAAAATGAAAAGAGAAAAGTAGTCCAGCTGAAGCACAGCTGGACAACTTTTCTTGTTCTTATTATTTGATGCCCTTCAGGATTTAAAGAAAGTCTGTGCTCCATTGTTCCAGTGACAGAATAAGGCCTGCTGAGACCCCACCACTTTCATTACAAAGCGTCTCATGATGGAGCAAACACAGAAGGCCACAGCTGGCCAGCTCTGGGAAAATCAGAAAAGAGAGTTTCTAACTTAAAATGGCTTGAATTCAGAATGTCTGTCCCCTGCTAGTCAAAGCACACAGCATTATTTTTTGGTTGGGAAGGAAATGCCTGTCACCCAAGATGCCAGTTACCCTATCTGGTTTTAAAGGGCTACTGCCTCCACAGTGGATGTTATTTTTATGGCTAGAAGGAGAAGCTCCAGCACTTGCCTGTCCACTGGACACCACGGTGCAGTACAGCACCCCTGGGCCAGCTCCCACCTGCCCCTGCCCCACAGTGCCAGCAAGCCAGGCAAACACTAGTGCTGCAAACCACATTCTGCTTCAGTTGGTTGCCTGTGTTGTTCCCCTCATGCCTATCAGCATCACCTCTCTTATCTGGAGTGAGCACCAGGCATTTTGCTCTTCCATACACCCCAAGCCTGCCTGGGGAGCAAGCAAGCCCACATCTAGAGTAGAGGGCTAGCAGCTCTGAGAGCACCTCCCTATCTCCACAGCCCTAACAGGGAAAAGCCTCCAAAGGAGAGAGCCCTGCAGAGCCCCTGCAGGGGTTGGGGGGCACAAGAATAAAACTAGCCCCCAACATCCCTGGCATGACACATCTGCCTCTCCAGGGACAACCTGGGATGCAAGGCTTGTGACGGTGAGCTGGCTGATGGAAAATCAGCCCTGCAGTGGCACAGCTACTTAAAACTGAGCCCAATAAAGCTGCACACATCCATCCCCTGTTGTCTCAACTCTTTCCTCACTGCTGTTTCTTCAGTAGCTTTGCTGGGAAATGAGTGCTGCTCATGCTTTTGCCTTCAGCCATACACTGGGCTCTGCCCCAGGTGCTTTTGTGAGCCCTGTCCTGTTCCCTGAAAAATCTCCAATTCCTCAGGTTACACATCTCCCTTTTGTTGTTTCTGCAGAAGCAATTCCTTCAGCAGGAATCTTATTAAAAAAAAAAAAAAAAAAAAAAAAAAAAAAAAAAAAACAAACCACCAAAACCCTAAAATATCTAGGGAAGAAAAGGACAAACCCAAACCATGCAATTTTGGAGTTTCCAAAATGAATGAAACATGGCAAGTGTTTACAACTGCACCCAAAAATTTATGGAAGCAATACATACATATCTACGTTTCTTGAAAGAAATTGTTTTGAAAATACTACCACATTCTATTTCACTGCCTCTTAAACACAGCCCTCTGATTTGCTATTTTGAAGTGGCATTTTCCACTCAAAAGAGCCATGAAATAAAAGAAAGTGTGAGAAACAAGAGGGGTAACTAACCTCAAAACAAAACATTACATTCAAAATGCAATTTGGGCTGACCCAAAATAACACATTGGGTTTTTTCCCATTTCCCCAAGCAAAAACAAGTAAAAAAAAAATTTTAAAAAAAAGGAAAAATTACCATTCTTTTGGTTTGACGCAATCTAGTTCTTTTACTCTCCATTTTGCAGCACAGCCCCTGAACTGAGGCAGCTATTATTTCCCCAGATCTTTCAGAGGTTACATCCTCTGCTTTGTGCCTTCCTGACACACAGGGCATGGGCAGACATGGAGCAAGTGACAAACCTTTGCTCCTTTGGGCCAAACTGAGCCCTCAAGCCCCCATTTTACTCCATCCTTAAATTCTGCATAAGGTATTGTCCAGGCCACCTGACTTCAGCATTTCTAAAATGCTCAATGCAGATTCTGTCTTGGCATGAGTGAAGCAGGCAGGGTAAGGGCAATCTGTTCATATTTAATCTTTCTACCTCTGTCACATTTACTGTGTGGCTTTGGCAAGTTGATTTGCTCCCATGGCTCAGTTTACCTAACTCCAGAGCAGAAATGAGCTTTATCAGCACAGCAAGCTGCTGTGCTTACTCATGGGTGAACTCTCCTGAAAACATCACGTTAACCACTGCACTGGTGTGCATTAAAGTTTCTTTCCCTCTGCTTCACCATCTACAGAACTCCAAAAGGATTTAATGGTCTAAACCTGCTTAACCATGTGTCTCTTTTGTGATGTGACTCCGCTTGCAAGAGCAGCCAAGCTTTGAGAAAAACAGCTTCTTCCCTCCCCGCCTTTCCCCTTTTCATTTTAGGTTTGGTTTTATTTTTGGGGGGTTTTTTTTGCATCTTCCTCCGTGGGTTTCCGGCAGTTCCTTCCAGCCCCACAACAGACAGCTGTGCTCACTGTACCTGTGTGTGTGTCTCTGACTTTTCACCCCCCAGGAGATTTGTCTACAAGATAAAGCACCAGCTTGAGGAAATCCTGTGTCACTGACCTCACAGCTTTTCTTAGTGGGGATCCCAGGGACATTTTGTCTTTCTGGAAGTCCTGCTGACAGACACATCCACGTATTTAGCACCCCTTGAAAATCTGAAGTAAAGATTTGGCTGCTTTACACCATCTCCACAAACACTGGAGGCTTCACCAGTGCTCTGTGGTTTTGCTGTGGCCAAGCTTACTTTCATTTTCACATGGTGGAGGGGAATGTGGTGTCTGGGTTTTGGCCAGGGAATCCTGGAGTGGGGTTTTGCAGATGAACCCTAAAGTCACTGCACACATAAGAGTGATCCATCTGGGTGGGATTGACAGGGAACTTATCCCTTGAGATCTGGGAGAGCAGGGGTGTGAATACACTGAGGTTACTAAGCTCTTACCTGGGTGATGATTCTGAAGAGAGAAAGGAGCAGGGAAGGGAGGAGGAGTTGGGGAGGGTGATGAGGTGGATGAGGCACAAATCTCCTGCATGGGAGACTCCTGTCTTCTTCATGTGGAAGGAGATTAGATCTGCAGGTGAAGAAGGGCTTCACTGCAGGTGAAGAAGGGCTTGCTGGGAGAAAAAACATATCCAGAAAGAAAAATTGGGACAAAGCAATATCCCAAAGATGCTTGTTAGGACTTCAGAGTGGACCCAGGCCTTGGACATCTGGTTGTTCTGAGTTGGGAAGAAGTGGGGTGCAGAGTCCCTGGGGTTTTAGAGGAGTTCATGGGCACCTAAGAGCAGGCAGCCACATTTCAGCCTTTCCAAAGGAGCCACCTCAGTGCCTGGAATTTCAGCCTTCTCCTCAACACCACAGTAAAACTTCCCAAGATTGACTCCTAAATATTGATAACAAAGACACACAAATACACATAAGAAGACAAAGCCAGGCTCTCCTCTTCCTGAAGCTGGCTCTGCATATGAGACAAAGATTCTCCAATCCCACTCCAACTGAATGGATATACACATGCATTTCTTTTCCTAGTTTAGAAAAGAAAAAAGTATTTCTTTGGCTTTTGTTTCAAAAATCACTATGCTGTGACATTTTTCAGCAAAATGTTTCAATTAGGGTTTTATTGTTCTTTCTTTCATTTTTTTCCCCCAAGTAAGATGGATTTAGTATCTTGTTCCACAGACTCAGCAGGAGAGTAAATCAGAATTTCTAGGAAACTGGGAAGTCTCAAGTGAGAATACCTGAGTACAAAGTAAAGATGTAAGATTGGGGACATGGAAGTAAAAACAACATTTCCTTTGGGAGGAGAAGCTCTTGTATTCATGGCTTCCAGTTTGAACAAAAAAGTCTTCCCTCAGCAATTTTGCATTGCTGGCAACCTGGGAGATGTAGCACAACTAAAAGAGTGAAATCCCTAGGACTCAATGACAACATTAAGGAATTCTAGAGACCCTCCTACAGGAAACAAAAGTCAGAAAATGAAAAGGAAAGAGGCCAACAACACCTTTCAGTTAAAAACCTCTCTGTGAGCCATTGTTTTACAGACAAAATTGTCAGGGGAGACAGTGTCTTCTGGTGGCATATGTTCCCATATTTCCTCTTGTGAGCTTGGCTAGGATATTTGTGTAGAGCCCAGTCACCCCACAGGAGGCTGAATAACATTTACTGCAGTGTCTGGATATAGGAGAGCCTTGTGCCTCCCAGGTTAGCCCAGGATACTCTCCAAACATGGCACTTCAGGAGAGGGACTGCCAATATCTGATACTTGAAAGAGATTGCAAAAAAAAATATCTTTCCCCTGAACTGTTACAAGGAAAACTGACATAGAATAGAGGCAGGAAGGGAGGTCTCACTCAGGTAAAGTTTGGGGGTTCCCTCTGTGTACCTGCAGGCTCTCTGAAGCTACTGTTTGCTTCCTGGGAGCCAGGGATGTGGAGAAAAAAATTGGCATTAAACCCATGAACCCTGAAAGGAGGTCTCTGGTTCTGCAGGGGTTCTGCACAGCCTGTGGCAAGGTTTCCATAGCTGCAGGGAGCTAAGCTAAAGACCAGCTGCTGGTCTCACCATGGCATATACATCCAAAATAAATCTGCAGTGGTCTTAACTCCTGGTATATACCACCATACCAGAGAGGAATAAAAAAAATTTCTCCAATAACCTTAATTAGGAGAAAAGACATCTAGAGCTAATCAAATAATTCTTCACACAAGGCGTGACCAGCCCCTCTCAGCCTGCAAACCTCTAAGCAAAATTTTCATGCCATGGGGAGCCACCAGATCCTGATCCCTGAGCCTGAATAACATGTGGAGGAGGAGCTGGGAGGCAGAAAGTGAGAGCTGCCCATCCCTGAGTTCTGCATCTCCCTGGGTCCCTTGGACCACAGGGGTTCCTGCACAGGCACACATCCACCAGGCAGCTGGCCACCCCCAATCCAGCACTGGGCTTAATTTTCACAGTCACACACATCATCAAACATCTCTAATTCAGTGGGAATTAGAGGCTTTGAGATCCAACTTCCATGATTCAGAAGCTTAAAATTTTGCGGGACGTGGGTGCGCTTCCCTCACGTGGGACATCTGAAAGGCCAAGGCTTGCTCATCTCCAAAATTACATGTAGTGTTTGGATATCTTTCATGTCGTAGTGCAATTTCCAGGATGAATGCATGTGCTGCACCCCTTTATGGTAAGTGTGTTTTAATTTAGGCCTCTGTGATGTAAGACCCTGAAAAGTGCATTTAAAATTGAAAAGGCAGCTGGTCCTCAACACTAAAGGCACAAAGACGATACCACAAAACATCATCTGAAGGGTGTGCCTTCTTCAAACACACCTTCATTAGAAAGATTAAAATTCAGAAGAGAGACAGCACATGTCTTACAGTCATTATTAAAAAAACAAAACCAAAAAAGTCACTGGAAGCATTATAACTACGAATCTAAGTTTAGTTCTTTATCCAAGTTGCATGTTGGCACAAGTGCAAAGGAAAGGGCTCTTGTTTAGGCAGCAAGTATTTGTAGGTGAAAACACTACTTTAAAGGGTGAAAAACGTGTTTCATCTGTAGAGAGTTATTTTTGAACTTGAAAATCAAGGCATAAAGGATTTTCCTAGGGAGGAAATGCATACTGGAGCACTTTTACTCAGGCCACACAAGGCAAACAACTACAACCATGTCCTGTTTGATGGGGCACCTTCACAGCAGCTTTTCATTTTAATCCATGATGATATAAACTATAAGAAGAGAATTAGCAGTGTGCTATTTAGGCTTGAAGCGTTTAACTTTGCTCCAAAATTCTTCTAAGTTTGGGATAATAGCGGTGTGTCTCACAAATATGTCAGAATTTATTTCTGTCCTTTCCAATGGAAAATTGCAGAGGAATGGAGGGTCTCGGGTGGTTTATGCACCACTCACACCCAAGCAACTGGACACACATAAACAAGCACAGGGAATTAAACTTCCTGTCTTAAATGACTCCCAAATGCTCCTGAGTTTGATTCTCTTCCTGACACTCAGGTTTCTCCTTGGGCTGTAATGGAAGACCAACACTCTCCTCCACCCTTACAAATGACTGTGAAGGATACAAATGAAAATTTGCATGTAAGATCAGACCTGATTACACAGATACTGTAACTAAATCAAAAGTCACAATATATAATTTATTATATTTTTGTTTTGGTTTTTTTTTTTCGAGATCTCTTGTTTCTCAGTGATTATCTCCATCCCAATACTTGAAAAATCAATATAAGAAAATACATTTTTAAAAGGTCAAAGCCCCTTTTGGGGTAGTTGTGTGCAGCAAAGTTACTGCAGAGCTTCCACAGCTTCTTCCAGTGGGAGATGTTATGATCAAAGAAAGCTCTGGCTGTGATTTTGGTAAATGGTAGTGGCACCAAGTGCTCACCACTGCTTGCATTCTGTAGGAAGCACAGGGCAACAGGCTCTGGTGACCTTCCTCAAAAGGTGCCTTGCTCATCCTGTGACTAGGGTAGATCCATCTGCAGGGGGATAGAATTGACTCTGTCACAGGAAGGTGGAAATCATCTCTGCTTTCTGCCTTCTCAGGATTTTAAAGAAGATGGCCATCCCTGTTTCTTTCAAGAAAATAAAGACTTAAGCCACTTTGCCTGCAAGCCAGAGAGAGGCCAAAATTTAGACTGCCATCTCAAAAGACTTTGATCAAGTCTTGTGGGAGAGCTTTCACATTTGTTACTTTCTTAGCCTGAAAAACATCAAAAAGAAGACTCAAATCTCTTTGGAACTGAGCAGGAACCAATTTATAGGAAGTGTTTCATTGTCACAGCTATCCAGAGCATTTTGTGCAGCAACAAATTAAATACTGCTAGTGTGGCAATGTCTTTGGCACAAGGAGAAGCAGTTATGTGCAAGGTATTGCATCCAGACCATGTGGTTACAGAGCAGTTCTTTCACCCCTCAGTCAGCTTTGGACTACAACTCCCATTGTAGAGAAGGAACAGATCTGGTGAGAGAGAAGCAGCAGAATGCAAAAAATAAAGAAAGAGCCCAAACTCTGTGATGTGTTTGATGAAGACAAAACCAATGGTATTAAAAAGAATACCATCATTCACCAAAATGACATTTTAATAAGCTCTCTGTTAGAGAGCTCTCTCTCTGGTTTGGTTTGGTTTGGTTTTGGTTTTTTTTAGTGGTGACAAATTGCAGAGATTCATGCCCACACTGAACATGTGACCCTGAAGACATGCATGCTTCCAGCAAACATGTGTGTTCTCCAATAAATGAAATCAGGAGGCAGGAATTCACCATAAGTCACTGAAGGTCCATAATGGCTATTTAAAATAAAATATCTCTTCTGGATCTTCTGAACCTGCTGCCACTGCCTTTGGTGGGGCTGAATCAGGCAGTTATCATCAGTGCCATGTAACTCCTCCCTTTCAAACCATCCCTCCAGCCATACTTTGTAAAGCTGCAGTCAAATAATTATCATGTGTAAAAGTACGTGCAGGAGGGGATGAAATTCTCTTCCTAAACATAGCTTACAGCACATCCATTTAAGTGTAAATGCTGGGGTTTCTAGACTTGAAGAGAAAAACAGAATCAAAGGCAAATGTTTACCTGCTATGGATATGGAGGTTTCCTTCATAGTCTCTTCAGCTTAAGTCAAGTACTCCTGGTTAGGGAGGTGAAGCTTATTTTTCAGGATGTTGTCCATTTGCTATTTTCTAAATAATTCTTCTTGGTCGTACTGAACCTTAAATTAACCCCCACTCCTACCCACTTGCAATTTTAGCACGATGGCATTAACTGCAGAAGGAACAAAAAAAGCCCTTCAGCTGCCACTTCAGCACACCCCATATCTTGGATTGTTTTCACTTTCAGCTTTTAAGGTCAGAACAGGCATCCAGCAATAACCAGCCTTTTTTTATTTTCCACTAAGAGAGTCTACTGTCTTAAACATGGGAGTTCTGTGAGCAGGATGGAGCTTGTGCTTTTGGCCTTGCAGGTGTGAAGCTCTCATAAGCTGGGCTTGCATTTCTGGGCTTTGTTGAGCTTGGCAGAAAACACTGCTGGGGATGCAGCTGGCAGTGGGCACCTGGAAGTCCTTGCATCCAGTACCTGCAGATAGCAGCTTCTGTTAGCAACCACACACAGAGCAGAGCTGTCTGTGAGTCTTCATTCCCTTCTAGATGGAGCTGGCATCCATACTGGAGTAAATGTACAGTCCCCAAAGTTTGTTTTTTTTTTTTGTGTGGAGTGACTAATTAGTTTTCCCCTTAGAACTGGGCAGGGAAGCATAATATGTGTGTGATTACCAGAACATAAAAGAAGCATAGGATTATTTTCCATGGGAGTCCTTGGGAACATCTTGGAGGGTGGCTGTCTAAGGAGGTGTTCTCTGCAAGACCATTAACCTCTCCTCCCAGCTTCTTCATCATGTGCTGCCACTTGTCCCAAAGCTATTCCGTGGTACATGGGGTTAACCATGAGCCTTCTTTAGCTCTAACTCTCCACCTCTGAGTCCTTCCAGGACACTCATAAGCCATGTGCTATATTTGCCTAGCTGGAGTTGTTATGAGGATGTTGACACAAGGGAAAATATCTGCCTGGAGAAGAGGGTGGACTGGCACCCTTTGAAATTAAATATGGCCAAGCATCTGCAAAGGGCTGAGTGGGTCAGTGTCACCCAGCAGCCCTGAAGCCAAAGGCTGAGTAAATGAGGATTCAGGCAGGGTACTACAACTCATTTCCCCTGTGTACCATACAGCATCAAACATCTGACCCAGCCATGTCAGCATTTCCATATTTCAAATGCCTAATTTAACTCCAGAAGCCTTTCCTGATTGATACCTGTGTGGGGGTTTCTCCCACAGCCAGGTCTAGACTGGGTAACCCTGCAATTAAAACCACTCAGACACTGAATGGGACCCTGTACTCACAGCAAGACACTGGGTGCCAAAAGGAGGCCAAGCCACAAAAACTGGTTTTGCCAAGGTAGTCAGTCAACTGTTCATCATGTCACCTGCTGAGGCTGATCAAAGAGCTTTGCCATAAAGGGGATGAGGCTGTTCAGAGGGGATGGTCTCACAATAGCTGTGAGAGAAAGGGAGGAACACCCAAGTGAAATTTGGCTATCAGAAATACACTTAAAGGTTCAAACCTAATTCAAATAACCCCCAAGGAGGGGAGGAAAAGGTGTGCACAACTCCAGTGTTTTTCTGAGATCCATCCACTTTTGTGCTCCCTGAAGTAAAACCAGATTATCTGGCATCTGTTTGTTCAGTTCCCATGAGGCCCTGGAAACAGCTGTATCAAAAATGCAGAAACCTCTCAAGGGTGGAAAGGCATCTTGAGAGAAGAACAGCCCTTCCCTCATGCCAAAAGTAGCCTGGCATTAGGACTAATCCTGAAGTTGGAGTGACATTTGCAAAGTTCCTGCACACTTACTTTTCAATTTGATAGGCCAGGCCATGCTGAGAGAGCAAAGCACTGCTGCAGAAGTGGCAGCAGTAAGTGAAGGCTCTGTAGCAGTTTTTCCTTCCAAGCATTCAGCACAAAAAGAAATGCAAAAAAAAAGTTCAAGAGGCAGCTGTGCACCCATCTCTTGTGGAGTCCATGTCACGGGCTGGACTCTGGTGGCACTCCCAAAACCATCATCCTGCAGCACTACATGTGAAGGAATCACCCCCACCAACACTGCTGTCTCACCAACCCTGCTAATGCCACCCTCCCACCAGGGTGCAGTTTGGGGGTGGGAAGGCTGAAGTGTTGAACTCAAGATTAGAGCATTTTCCTGCTATCTGCACCACGAAGACAATGTGTCATGTGCTTGTGAGACTACAATTTAGGTCTGTTATCATCCCTTTATATCAAAAGGAAGTTATGCACACAAAGGAAACACCAAACCACCATGTCAGGGGGGCTATAAATCACTATTACTGCTGAATATTAAGAGGGCAACAGAGTGCCCAGTAGGAAAGCAAAGGTTTCACCATCTCCCCATTTCAATAAACTTTGCTTTTATTTTGGGAGACGATGAAGGAGAGCACGAGGTTTGAGGAACACAGCTACAAATGACACCAGATTTGTCCCACAGGCATGACTCATGCCTGACTGTGTGCACTGGTCAATGCCTCCCCAGCCATCAGCACATTTGTTGTTGTTCTTGCCCAAGCTGATCCCATGGTGTCCAGAAAATCCATACAGGCACCAGGGCAGAGATTGCCTCAGTGTTGTCCTAGTAAAATATTCTCCTAGTAAAATGAAGGTTTACAAAAACCAAAAAATGGAGAAGTGGGATAGTCAGCTCAGCTGGCAGCAAATGTCCTTTCTGCTTGCCTGCTTTGGTCTTACCAGCCTCCAAAAGGAAATCCTGGGAAGACTGAAAGAAGCTCTCCACATCCTCTCCCCCTAGCAGGTGCCCAAAAGCACCCTGACAATTCTCCAATCCCCACATGCTAAAATCCCACTCCTGCTGAAAAAACCCTCTGTATTTCCAAACTCTCTGACCTCCCAAAAAGTGTCAGCCCTGAAAGACTTTACTCTGACTACAAATGTTGCAGATTGTTTCTGTCGCTCTTAAACAGTGAGCAACTATGATGGGGAAGAACACAGATATAATCATTGCTTTTAAAATATGATTGGTGCTCGAAAGAATTATTGGGGAGGGGGGTAATTGTCTGGAGGATGGCATGATTCAGGACTGCTGACTTCCACTCCTCACTCATTCAAAGTCACCAAGTGAGTCAGTGGAAAAATTATTGAATTCAGCACAGTCAACAGGGTACCAATATTCATATTTAGGTTCCTGAATCAACAGTGTGGAAGATTTCAGCTCAAAGGCTGAAAGGTTTTACAAGGGAGAGTAAGTGAAGGTAGGAGGCTACATTGCAAGCCTGCAGCAAATGCCATCCTAAACTTTGACACTTCAAATTCCAGTGGTTCTCACCCTAAATAAGTGCTAGCTAAAGGTGTAACAGCACTCGGGGAAGTTTATTCCAATTCAAGCAGAAACAAGGTTCTCTGCAACAACTAAAATATTACTCTGCATAACAAATGTTTCTTTTGAATATAAAACACAGGACAGCCATAGCAGGCAAATTGTTAGTATGCAGGAGCTGCTGCCTTGAAGCACTGCCACCAAAGGCTAATTAATTCTAGGTGCCTTAACGATGGCATCACAGGGAAGCGCTATTCTGTGTCTGAGCAGAAGCTCTGTATACAAACAACACAAAGCACAAACAGAAATCACACCTCTGAGAGAGAGCCTTTTCATTCAGAAAAGTCAGTCAGCTCAAGCACGCTGCTTACAAGAAGCGGCACAGTAACCTGAATATTAGAAAAAGAAAATTCAATACTTGGGTGAAAGTAATAGGAAAAGGCTTGTGCAGTGAGTGAGAGAAATCATTAAGATAATAAATCGCTTAGCAGCTTGCAAATTGGCAGGACAGTGAAAGCAGAGATCAAATAAGAGATCTTGCAAATCCACAGGAAATGACTCAAGAAGCTAGATCAAGTTAAACTTCAGCTCCCAAGCCTCAGACACATTTGCTTCTCACCATCAGGGTAAATATGAGCACACACAACATAAGCACATAAAAATACATCCAGATCACACAGACAAGCTCTCAAGTATTAATCAGACAGTGATTAATACCCAGTCCTCCTCAGAGGTATAACCATTATAATGGCCTTTTAATTACATGATTGTGCCCTGGGTTTTTCACATGGCTATAACTCTCCTCATATTCTGCTTTGGTAGTAACCAACTGCTAAATGCCACGCTCCCCATTTCAGGCACATCGATGCTCCTGCTAATCACAGAAATTTTTGGCACGAAAGATTCTGAGGATGTTAGAGGTCTGTGCAATCTCAGCATCCTTGGGGGGAAAGAAAAGACATAGGATGGATGGAAATGTGTCAGATCATTACATCTGGTCTCTTACTGTACAGCAGCTGAAGACGTTCCTGCCATTTCCTTGCCCCAACCGCTCACTCCTGCCCCAACACTTCCTTTTGCTGCCAGCTCAGCTTTGCCAAGATGTTTATCATGCCATTCTGCAAGCTGGATCCTTGAATAACTTTCCAAAAGAAAGAGGTATTGGGGGGTATTATTAGCTGGGCCCATTTAGCAGATCCAGCAGTGTCACTCCTCAGCAGGGGATGCATTAACACAGCCAAGGGGGCGACAAACTGTGCTTTGCAAAGGGATGGGTGGGAAGAGGGTGGGGGATGAGGCAGCATTGCCACCCAAAGGAGCACCCACAGCCTGCCAAAGTAGGGCAGCAGGCTTGCACCTTCATACATTATCTGGTGTTATGGCCACACCTCTAGCAGTGACAGGAGCATCACTGTAATATCGTGCCACAAAGCTGCACATTCTGGTACCGCCTCCGAAGGACATGCTGCTTCTCCCTGAGGAGAAGAATTCAAAGCTTTCATCAGCTCTTGCCTCCATCTCATTACTGGCAGTCCACAGATTTCTCTCTGAGTTTCCACTTCCACTCCTGAAAAGAAAATTTACAGCACTTAGAAACTGAAACCCAGCAGAAGAGAAACACAATTTCTACACCAAAATCTGAAGGCCCCTTCAAGACTAACTCCCACAGACTAGACTTGAAAGTTAAATCAGTATGTGACTCCCTTAGGAACTGCAGCCATATGGAGACTGAATATCCCAGTGCAGAGAGAGCAGAGAGGGCACATCTCCCTGCCTGCAGTGGGAAAGGGATGCTGCAGTGGAGGGGCCTGCAAAAGCTGGAGGGCAAGGTGATGTGCTTAAGTGGTACAGACACATTCCTTCTCCCAGGACTGAGTGGATCACAAAGGACCTGATGGAGGAAGCAAAACCAAAACTCCCAGTAATTACTCAACCTCTTTGGGCCAAACTATCTTTTCAATAGTCAGCTCCTGTTATCCCTCCTCTGTGGACCAAGTAAGTCCTGAGGGCAGAAGTCACGGTGTAGCTATGAACACAACACGAGTTGGTAGTGTTTACACTTACGGCACTGTTCATTGCAGCAAAAAACAGCTGCCTGAGAAAAGGAGGCTCAAGGGTGACCTTATCACTCTCTACAACTACCTGAAAGGAGCATGTGGCCAGGTTTGGGGATAGCCTCTTCTCCAAGTCAACCAGTGACAGGACAAGAGGACGCACTCTCATGCTGTGCCAGGAGAAGGTAAGGTTGGACATTAGGTGAAATTTCTTCACAGAAGCGGTCACTAGACATTGGAATGGGCTGCTCAGGGAGGTGATGGAGCCACCGTCCCTGGAGGTGCTTAAGGGAAGACTGGACGTGGCGCTCAGTGCCACGGTCTGACTGACACGGTGCTCCGTCATAGGATGCACCCGATGATCTCAGAGATCTTTTCCGATCTCATCGATTCTGTGATTTTTTGAGCGCGGCCTGGCCGGGCTGCGCCAGGTCTCGCTGGCTCCGGCTGCGCGAGGCAGAGCCGAGCCGGGCCGGGCCGGGCCGGGCCGTAGGGCACCACGAGCCGCAAGCGGGCGGGCCCCGCCGCTCCGGCCCGGCCGA